>JASANB010003042.1:0-25334 GCA_030248155.1 Sabatieria punctata | reverse complement strand
GTAGGGGTTATGACAGTGGCAATTGTCATTTCGGTGACTCTTTTTAGCATGCATGTAACAAGTGGTCCCAGGGTCTGCACCCCACCCAATATAGGTCCCAGACCCCCTGATCCGGGACCCTCCCCCTGAAACCATATTTCCGACCCGCTTCCAATTTTTTTTAGATTTGGATTTCTTAGATTCTTAATTTTTTAGATTTTCAGACACAAAAATTGCTAAAATCCGCTATAAAACAGCAGTTTTTAGCTGTAATTGAGCCCAAATTAGAGATTAGATTTTTGAGAATTTTTATAGCCGAAAAATTGCGATTTTTGAGCGCTTTTCGGGCCCAACCGCCCTAGAATTTGGGCTTCAGACCCCCAACCCACTCTTGCTTCGGTGGATGACCTGATGTATGTGTGTTTTAGTCAACACTTCCATACATTGGCCGGGGGTTAGGAGGTTAACCCCCTCGCCGACCATAGCCCCCTCGTCGGTAGGCTCTACCACCAAACCACTCAGACCCCCTCAACTGCCCATACGCGAATGGCCATACCCCAACGGCCCATACCCCCTCCGAAATTTTGGGAAAGCGAATTTAAAACCCTCTAACCCCTCGCCAAAAAGCCCTGAATTTGTTCCGGCCATTGTACAATATGGACGCTTGCCAGCCAGCCCATAGCCCTACGGCCGTCCCGCCAAATTGCAATCATTTTCAGAAGTGACTTGATATCCATTCTACCACCTTCCAGAAAACGCAGGGCCTTTTTTCCGGCCCTTCTATCACATATATACTACTACGAAACTGTCAATAATCACGTTGTCGATTAGGCTCATGCTGTCAAAGGTGTCTGCAACAGTCAGAGAATGGGTTAGAAGCTTTCACAATTTTAAATTGGTGCAGCCGCTGCAGAAACTTGCCATGATTTCAGTTTGATCGATAGGCCAAACATACAGTACGTACAATGTTCTTACACCGTCTCTTTTTTGTTGTTTTTCTCTTAATTTCACCTAATCCTAACAGCTCCGCAACCTCAGCATCAAACGTGATAAAATTGTGAACTCAGACTCACAATATAACAAGTTCAAACAGCACTAATAGCGACGCGGACAATGTGTCAGTTGAAATTTTTCAACTCTCTCGGCGGACAGAAGCGGACACGCGCTGACACCGATTTTGTGTCCGCGCGGGCATGTCCGCGCGGACAAAGTATAAACTGTCTGGCGGACACTCGTGTCCGCTCCGCCAAAGTATAAACTGCTGCGCGGACAACCTGTCCGCTTGTGTCCGTTTTGTCCGCGCGGACGAAGTATAAACCCACCTTAAGGCACCTGCTCAGTCGGTGTAAGGCACCTTAGGTGTAGTCGGCGTTTGGCACCAGCTCAGTCGTCGTAAAGCACCTAGTCGGCGTATGGCACCTCTCCGCAGGATTCAGGTGCGATACGCCGACTTAATTGCCCATCGAGAGGTGCGATACGCCGACCGGTGCGATACGCCGACCAGAGAGGTGCGAAACGCCGACTTGATTGACAGGTGCGATACGACGACTGCCAGTACAGTAGGATAGGAAGGCGCCAGTTCTGAATGCTTCACTATTGTGGCACATTATACGCCAATATCTGAGTAAAACAAGAGGTGCCTTGTAAATTTGCATACCACTAATTAGCTCTGAAATCAGTAACTGTCAGTAAAGCCATAACTGCCAGTGCACATAGTGCATTAAACGCGATGGCGCACTTCGACCAAGTGCGGTATGGTAAAAGTAAAAAGGAGGTAAACTGTATTGCAACAGATAGCGAGCTCCATCCTGGGAGAGTCTACCGGTTGCAACGGCGAAGCAGGAAACATGATCAGCCCGAAAATAATGCCGATGACTTTTGGTGGGTCTTTCCTGCTCCGCCGCAAGAGGTGCAGGCGCCCGTGAATGCTCAGCTTTAAAAATTGTTTTTTATACCTACTCTGCCTACTGTATGTACGTGTGAGCTGCCATTTGGTGTTGATTTCTTTATTAAGTGTTCTTGTACACATTTGTTGGTTTTTATGCATGTGCTACATTGTACATATGTATTAAATTGTGTGTCATTGGACAGTCGGCGTTTCGCACCTCTTTAGTCGGCGTAACGCAACTAATTGTAGGCGGGGTTTATTGAGTCGGCGTTTCGCACCCCTTAGTCGGCGTATCGCACCTTTCTAATTAGTCGGCGTATCGCACCGGTCGGCGTATCGCACCAACACCCTCCGCAGCAATAAAGTCGGCGTAAGGCACCTGAATCGATCATTTTGCTGTCGCAACCAAGCGCCCAATTACTGTATGTATACCCTGTACAGACTAAGCTAGGTTTCGCTGCAGAATTGCGAGGGAAGCAGCATGCATTTCACTTATGCATAACGCACTGATGCTCCGATTTTGATACATCGACACTACCCCCCACCAATTTGTAAGTACCAGCTTCTGTTCAGCACTGTGATCAAGTGTTAGGCTTCGACATTGATTGGGGATTAGGCTTAGGATGAACTTAAACGTACTTTTAGGATTTATCTTAGCCTCAGCTTAATCAGTTAGGTTTTCGCTAATGTGCGGGGATAGTGTCCCACAATTTCCACTCTTTAGCGAAAAACAGCAGCGCCGCTACAGCACTTCCATTCCTTCTCTGAAAATTGGCTATCGTAGTATATAGTGAAAGAATATGATTAAATACAGTAGATTCTGTCCTGATTCATCATGGTTAGTTTGTTTGACTGTGTTATATTGTTGTGTTGTCTCACTGGTCTGCTCTCTCCCAATACAATTCTCTTCATTTTGGTGCCGAGACCCTTCGAACCAGCCTTCCGCTCTCCTACAAGACTTCCTGTTCAACCCGTTTCTGCGCTCCAGTATTCGCTACTTCTGTATACAACTTCTGCACTCTCGGTGATCATCAGGCACAGACGCAGCCCCGTTTTGATGCTCACTTGGTTCCAATTCTCTTCTCTGTTACAAGTCTTTCTCTCCTGGCAACAAGTGCTCAGATTCAAGTCTTTTTTTGGTGTTTCGTTGGTTTCCTTCTGCATGTTTCGCTGCTCTCCATTCAGCTTATTTTTTGTTTGGTTCCCACAGTGGTTCCTCATTCTCAAGTGGGTGAAGCACAGATGTTCATTGTTTTCTCAGGCTCGCTGTGACCAAGCAAGTTGTTCCTATCCTGTGCGCAGATGCACGAAAGGCTGTTCCAATGATGTCCACAAAGGGCCATATATCGTTGAGTTCAGTGGTTCACAAGCTGGCATAGCACCTGATGGTTCGGAGCTCCGAGAGGCAAACAGGGATGACCCCACTGTTATGACCTCATCAGTGCAAGAAGCACATTCTCTTTGTTTCGTTCGCCCAGGACTGCGGTAGAAAGCCAGAGAGCTGATGTTTTGTGTCCAGAGTGGCAAGAATCTTTGAGTTCAAGTTTCTCAGCTATGGTGCAGTACCTGAAGGCATTTTCTTTGATTTTTGGGGCAAGCGCGGAAGACCCGTGGCTATGACCTCTGCAGCGTTTGATGTTGTCAGTTCGCAAAGTTCTTCGTGGTCGAGCAGAAGTTTCCGATACGTCAGTTCTTCAAGCATCAAGTTAATTCAGTTACATCACCTCCGATGGCCGTCAGGCACAGGTCTGCCCCCCCAAGTGACGTCCATTGAAAGGGGAGTGATGAAAGAATATGATTAAATACAGTAGATTCTGTCCTGATTCATCATGGTTAGTTTGTTTGACTGTGTTATATTGTTGTGTTGTCTCACTGGTCTGCTCTCTCCCAATACAATTCTCTTCAATAGATAGATGTTTTCGTGTTGAAAAACCAAAGACTATGTCGAGTACGGTAGCTAGAAACGAACGGATCTAAGAGAATCGAAAATTTTTTAACAAAGCAGAAACCGAGTGGATTGTGAATGGCCTATAGGTCCTTAATTTTTGCATCCTTAGTTCTTGCAGATAGAAATTAATTGGTTGACAGGCGCAGATGGAAATTAATTGGTCTGTAATCAACAGCCTCAGTGTTTGCTGAGTCAGAAAAAGAAGATGTCGCTGGCCGAGTACTGGTTAGTAGCACTGAATTTCCCTCCAATGCTCATAACCATACCGCTACACATTCTCGTAGCAGTCACCCTTTACAAATACCGGAAAACCGACGAGTTAGATGCACCGTTCTATCGACTCGTGTTCTCGCTTACCGTAAGCGATCTCGTGATCTGCGTGATGATGGTGTTGTTGATGTTGTTTGGACTGGGGCTAGGGCTCGTGCTCCATTACACAGAGTTCTTTTACACCACCTATATGGCACTGGTTTGGGGCGGCTATGTGGCTGATGAGATCATGTTGCTCTTCATCGGACTCAACCGAGTCGTTTTCCTCGTTTTTCCTTTCACGGCTGAAGTAGTGAGTGCATTTTTGTTGCCATCACAGATGGTGTAGTTGGTTTAGGTCGCTAACCCGCAGTGTGCGTGCCATGGGCCCTGGATGGATGGATTGTCCGGGTCGGGGGCCCGTCGTAGCCCCTGCGTTAGGCCACACTGTGGGCCCATCACGCACACCCACAACATCATGCCCTTCCTTCGCTACTAGCCGGCACACATGCTCGGTGTCCGTCTGGGCGGGTCTCATTGGTAGCTGTACCTCTTTCCGTTTATCCCAACACATTCCGCACATGACACCGAACATGTGTGCCGGCTTAGGCAGCAAAAGGAAGAGCAGGATGTGAGTGTGCGTGATGGGTCCATAGGCAGCTACGGTCCCGCCCGGACAATCCATCTGTCCATCCATCACCGTGTTTGTTGGTTGGTGTTGCTATGCCCCACTAAAGTGTTGTAGTGGTGGAGCAAAAAGAAGACAATGCTAGCAGTTGTGGTTCAGTGGGCTGCCTTCGTTTGGTGTTCGTTTGGCTGGGCCCACCCCGCCATGCATGTACAAGTAAGCAAGGTTCACTAGCTCAGTAATTTTCTGAGAAAAGTCTTCAACTCCAAATGAATCTCTCAGAGAGCGGCCAACTTTGGTCCAACATCTATTTCTACCAGCGGGTTTCCACACTTTTAACTATTTCTACTCCTCTTTACGCGATGACGAATACTAGCCGCACCAAGCGAGCTGCAAACAGTTCTAGCTTGTTTCCAATCTTTATACATCGTGTTTTAATCAAAAAGTCACTCAAAAGGGGTATTTTGTCAGAATGTGTCAGATTCCCATGATTGAGTATCTCCTTAGGACAGACCGTCTAAAGTCGGATTTTCTAACCGTGGCTAACCTGCAGCAAATTTGCGACGGATAGAAACACGACTTTCGGTGGGCGTCAAATTTGTCCGACGGTAAGCTTTCGGAGCCTCTGACGGGGCGGAGCCTCGATCGATTGACTAAATCGGTTCTTACTTCGAGATTTCCGACTTTAGACGGGACATGTTTGTTACCGTAGTCGTTAAATATTGTTATCTGCTAATTTAGTGCAGGAAATAAGTTCGAACGGCGGCGATTTTGAATGTTAGTCGAGTTGAAATTTGTACCTTTCCTTTCGTAATCAACAGCAGCTAATCTTTAAAAATCCTCTGGAATAAGAACAAAAAGCTGAGCGGTAAAAGCTAGAGACGGCCCGAAGTGAAATGGAAAGCAAGGCCGCGCTCAGAGATAAGTGCGTCGGTCCATGTCTAGAAGGCTAGGCACCTGCGCATCTAAACAACCGTACCTAACCGTGCTTTCTCCTAACCGCTTCCTAACCGTGCAGTTTGGCAAGCGTTCAAGTGGGCGTGGTGACGGTAAGGATTTAGTACCAGCCCACAAATGGGCGGGGGGCGGACGGTAAGCATTTTCGAAATTGCAAAGTCGGAAACTACTTACCGTCAGGAAACTACTCCAATTGGAGTAGGGTCAACGCCAACCGGGTATGACCGTTTGATGCTAGAAAAATGCATCACAATTGTCATGACAGGTGGATTACAACCTAGCCCAGCGGAACCACACCTTCGTTCATATCTACCTGGCATCGGGCTTCGTCGCGGATGCAGGCTGCGCGGTGTTGGTTCCGTTGCTGTACATGGTTTGTCTCTGCAAGGTGCTTCACCATGCACTCACGACCGGCGGCAACCAGAACCAAGCCTGGAGAGCGCAGGTCAACCTGAGCATTCAAGGCTCCCTGATGAGTTCGATCCTCTTCTGCACCGCACTGGACTCGGCTCAGAAGGGCTTCGGATTTACTCCCATCTTTCCCCAATCTCTTATAACTTTTCTCTTGTGTGTGCCGTTCTATATCAACCCCTACGTGTTGCTAGGTATGTCCAGTGTGGTGAGAGAAAAGGTGAGACTATTGGTTAAAGGAGAGAACAATCAAGTAGGTGCTGTAGGTCGGGCTCCTCGCAATGTCAGAGCCGGGTAGACGTGTGTTTCATAGAAATACGTACATTCATTTAATTGGTGAATCAGCCCTGTCTGTGGAATTTTACAGTAAGCACTTAACGCCATTTATGGTACTAGCACTATAAATGGTGCCACTAGCCTAGGTACCGGTACTATGAACGGCGTTTAGTGCCTGTGACTGTAGTATACGGAGAAATAGCATATAATATAAGCATTCATGATCAGAAATTTATATTTTTAGTTCGTTCTGTGTCGTTTTGTCAACAAGCAGCCGCGTCCGTTTCAGACTACCACTATATATATCAGTAGCTGTTTGTTGTGGCTTCTTCTCCTAGACGTACAATATATTGATGATTATTTATTTGATTATATAATCACCTCGTACATCTATTCGTCGATGTTTGTTTATTTGATGTATGTACTTAAAGTTTATTACAACGCACATGTACACCGGATAACCAGTAAACAACCCTTGATGGGCCACATGCGAGGCAATCAACGGGAACGAACCCCCCTACTATGTGTCAAACGCGGGATGCATGGCAGGCAAGGTTGCTACCAGGTACCAGTGCACCACAGACGCCGATAACTGTACTGTTGTTTGGTATTGGGTTTTCAGAATGTGCCTATGTATGTAGATGTTGTAGCAAGAAAGAGATTGAGTCGACAAGGTGTCATACGTAGCAGAGCGAATTACCGGAGATGAAGAATCGGAGGAGATGGAAGAGACAGTTGAACTCTACAGTTCGAATCCGACAGTCGTCAGGTCAGACAGAGAAGAGGCCCAATCGACGTCTGTAGGGAGAGTGATGAAAGATTGTGATTGTCTAGTGTGAGTGTTTTGTGTATCCGCAGTTCCTGTACGGTCGTTTGTTGGCGTTCTGTGTTTGTGTTTACGAGTCATAAACTCCGTTTCAGTGTATACAGATTCACGGTACGCATTCGAGAAAACAATGTGAATTCTTGTGAAAGATAAATGTGTCTGCGTAATGGCGCTCATACTGCAAGTTTTTGGCCAGATTTTGAGCGAAAAAATGCCATAAAAATCAGACCTCTGTTGCTATGAGAGAGAAAATCCACTACTTGAAAACTTTGATCTTTGATATTGAGTTACTAGTTAAATCAGATCGAAAACTATGGACTATGATCGATCTGATTTTTCTAGTTTTCACTCGAAATCAGTGCAATACACATACACGTAAATACAGAAAATTATACAGGGTGGGCCATTTATCTATTCCCAGTTTCATTAGGACATAACTTTTTCCTACACAGACCGATTTTGCTGAAATTTTGTATGGATACACCCTGATACTTCAAGTTTTTACTGTTAAAATTTTAGCGCGTTCTGACATGAAATGTCTGAATAACAGTAAACTTTTCAAAAGTTCGTTATGGCACTGTGAATTATACTCGTACGTAGTACAGAACGAGGCTGGCGATTTGATTCTTTCTGCCTTCTTTTTATGCAGGATGGGGCGCCTCCCCACTGGGGCCTGGCGGTGCGTGCATGGCTCAACGAGTGGTTCCCAAACCGCTGGATGGGCCGCGGATCCCCCAACATGCCCTGGCCACCACGCAGCCCAGACTTAACGCACTGCCCTGCGACTTTTTCTTATGGTTCCTTATCAAGTCAAAAGTCTATGCCACGCGACCGGCTGACATTCCAGAACTGAAAGAGCGCATGAGGATGAACGGTTGAGATGCGGCAGAAGACTATGCTGGAGTACCGACTGAGGCTGGAGAAAGTGATCGAAAAAAGTGGCGGCCACGTGGAGACGCATAACTAGCGACCAGAGTGAAGGATTAATTTTAAATTTTAACTGTAAAAATTTGAAGTGTTAAGACATTTGTATGTAAAATTTTAATAAAATCGATCTGACTGGAAAAAAGTTATGGTTATATGAAACCGGGAATAGATAAATGGCCCACCCTGTACATTGTTATATTATACACAACACATACACATGCTGAAAATCCAATACCAAACAAGAGTACAAATAAGCGGTCAACAACACACAAACTACTTTGTTCAACTACGTAACAAACTAGTAGAATTACATCGCTCTCTTGCATGAACCGCTCTGGTCAGTTTTTCTGGTGTTAAGGTTGTATGTTGAAATTGGCGCCTTTTCACAGCACCGTAGCTGGCAGATAGTCATGACTCAGCGAGACGATGACGTCATCTATCATCAGTTATGGCGTCGGTGGCGAGCGACGTCAAAGTCGAGGCCGCTGATTGGTCGACGGAGTAGCTCGTGACGTTCGGTCGTAGATTTACTCTGCTGTCGTCTGCATGAGTCATCGTCGTTTGACCGTCTTTCTTTCCACAGCGATCGCGCCACTTTGCCTCAGTTATTTTAACTTGGCCCTACCTGTGCGCTGACTCACCAGTCGAGCTGCTGGCTAAACCACTAATACGTTGGCTATCTACCTGCAGTTTTTAATTGGAACAAGTCCGAATATTCGCTGAAATTTTAAACGGTGAGTCTTCTTGAACTGAAGTATCCTAATAATATTCCTATCTACGTGCAGCATAATTTGCAGCATGCGTCGACTAAACTAAACAGATTAAATAGATTGACTCAAAAGAGTTGTGTAGTCTATGTTTGTACAGACACTAGTGTATTCATCACTTTTCTTTACTAGCTATTTCCATTCCATTAAGAAATTAAATGAGAGGTAGGATAGAGCTGTCACTAAATTTATTCTAGAGCCCTTGTCAGATGTCGATTTGCATTTTCTGATTGTTACCAAATCAGTAAAGATTTTGTTTTGGTTTTGATGTCAAACCCGGTACTAATATGCCGTCAATTTACTGGTGGGTGTATAGCAAACATAGAGCGAACGGATACAACGACGTATTTGTATGCACGCCTGCACACAATTTGTTTAAAGGGCAGTTGCTTACTACACAGAGATTAGTCTTGTAGATACAGTTGATGTCTAGGCTCACTTAGACAGACATACAGGCAGAGATCCATAAGGAACAAATGTGGGGTTGACCGCAAAATTCTTTGACTTGTGCCAACACACCGATTTAACATTATCCGATTTTTAGATAATTTTCTACTGAAGACTTCAATAGACGTAGCCTGTTTTATTGAAAAACTAGGCCAAAATCATTGGGCTTTCGGAGCTCCCCAAGCCCAGGTCCGGTTCATGCCTGTGCTAACGTTTTGACTGAGGAGTGAAGAAAACAAAAGTAGTTTGAAAAACGCCATTAACCTTTGTATTGCTTATTTTTCTTCACACTCGATTATTCTTGCATGGATATTGTGTGTGTACGTAAGAATGTTTTTCAGTTTGTATGGAAAATCTGCCGGAAAATACCACTTAGGGCATACATGTAACAGGTCATCCGCCGATGGGGGGAGGGGGGTTGGGGGTGGGGCTCTGGCCCCGGCCCCGGCCGGGGGGGTCTGAGCCAAAATTTTGGGGAAGGGGGTGGGCACTAAAAAACGCTCAAAAATCGAGAAAAATCGCAATTTTAGGCCTAAAAATCGCCAAAGATCGCTAATTTGGGCTGAAATACAGCTAAAAAGTGCTGTTTTGCAGGCGATTTTGGCAATTTTTGTGTGTGGAAGTGTAAAAAATTGCAAAAATTTCCTCGAAAATTTACTTGCTAGAAAAATCGGAGGGGGGGGGCGGTGAAATCGTCTCGGGGGGGGGGGTCCCCATCTGGGGGGTCTGGCCTAAGTCGGGTGAGGGGCAGACCCCCCTGTTACATGTATGCTTAGGGCTTTTCAAACAATCCCTCAGTCGAAACATTAGCATAAACATGTTCCCAAGTGGCGCCGCTGAGAAAGATAGGCCAACAACTCCCTGCTGCCCACCATTTCGCGATTCTTAATGACTGTGGACAGGGCGTCTGCGTCTGTGGTGTATTGGGTCCCATGCACACGGCGCAAGACAGGTAGCGGGTTCGAATCCGTCTCGGTAACGAATGACAGCAAGTGTGCCCATGCATAGCACCAATTTTTAGGTAAGAAAGTTGAGAATAATTTTTGAAAATGCCAGGAGATTTTTTGTCTTTTGTTAGGGAAAGTTGGGAGTGTCAGGGGATTTTGGATCATCAGAGCGGCACGAACCCTGTATGGGGACCCCTCCCGGTCCACCAACAACCGCCACAAACATAGAGAGTTTCGAAGGAAACTGTGAATTTTGTCTACTGCCCTCGGACTCCGCTTCTCAATCAGACCGGGAGCTTAAACTATTACTTAACCCCTTCTTACCTGATAATTGTGGTCTGAGCACACCATACGAGGGAAGGCTTTCTGAATTTTCTGTGTTTTGCTTGTTAAACAAACTTTGAAAATGATTGTGAAATCAAAACCTGTTTACAGTTTAACCGGATTATCTAGGCTCAGGCATATATCTAACTGGGGGTCTGCCTTCCAACCGACTTGGGCCAGGTCGGCTCCTTCCTGAGCGGGGGTTTTTTGCGAAGTAAGTGATGGTGAAATTTTTTGCAACTTTTTAGAATTTCTGGCACTAAAGTTACTTGTAATACCGCTTTTTAGTTGTAGGTGAGCTCCAAATAGCGCTTTTTTACAATTTATAGCCCAAGAGTGAAATTTTTAGCGATTCCTGAGCGTTTTTAGTACTCTGCCGCCCCCTTCCGAATTTTAGTTCAGACCGGCGCCAAACCCGCAGTGCCCTGTTACATATTCTGATCTTCACCTCCAGCAAGAGAGATTTTATAGATAGGTTAACCAAGTATCGAAAGTCCTCATTTATGAATCTTGTAGAGGGCAACTAGAAGATCTTGTAGTTTTTTGGCAGAAATTTACTGTTCCATTCCTTGAAACCCGACTTGGTCTAGCGTTTCGGCTGAGGGATGTAGAATTTTGAAATTTTGAAGGGGCTGAAAGGGGTAGTTACGTCGGAGGAGAGGAGAGGCTGAGAGGATTGTAAACCAAATTGTCCGATTTTGGGCAAAAATTATGGTTTTTGGCTTTTTCTTTAAATAGGTAAAATTAAGCTATTTCGTGCGCATTTAGTTCCACCTTATTTTTGGAGTACCCAACCCCCTCACAGGGCCGCTTGCCCATATTTGCTTGACACATTATCCGTTTGACCGTGAAGTCCAGCGGATCTTTCATGTGGTCTCCTCACGCATTAAACATCACAGGTCCATTCGCATTCTGCAATCTGTGTGGCCTGATCCGATTCTTCGATCAGTTTATCTGGGCGATCCATCCATTGTGCGGTGTTTGTCGAAAGGCCTAGCATAGCTGCGGTCGGCGCCAAGCTCGCCAACGACCATTTATCGTTTGATTGCAAAGCTATTAAAAGCGTGTCGTCGTCGTCGTTTACCCAGCTCGCGCGTGGACCGAGCCAACCTCAAAGTCAAAGGCAAAGTTGGACGCGTGGGCAGTGAATCTGTCGTCGACATAATGTAGCAAAATCGCCTCAAAAAGCAAACAGCAGAGTGTCGCCGGCCGCGCACTTGTGTATAAAGGGCGCACTAACCCAAATATACACATTTCTGCTTTTTCCCAATGGCAGCGAAGCAGAAAAAAGGGCTTTTTGTATAAGCCGGGCGGCTACTGTACTTGAGAAAAGGGGCGTTGTTGAAGCGCGCCTTAGATAAGAGCTGACGAATTTGGTTAACCTTTTTCCAAGCCGGCCTACAGAAGGCGCTGAGTCAAAAGAAACGGTCCAGCTTTTGCAAGCTACCGTGCCGAGCCTAGCCTTGCACTGTAATATATTATTATTGTACCGGGCTTCGCTGGCCAGTGCGTTTTTGACCTGATAGTGACTGGACCTCTGAGTCCCACTCTCAATCATATCCACACTAACTCATAGCTTCGGCCGTTCCAAATGAATAACCACTTAAACCATCCGCTGGCTTGGTCAGCCCCGGCTGACTCCGACCCCTATCTGTCCAGCCCCACCTCTGTAATTGCCCATACGCCACGCCACACCCCTGTTGAGCAGCCGGTCGACTACTCTTCCAATGAATCTCTCTCTGAACAACAGCAAGTGGCATTCTTGCACTACCACCACCACCAGCAACAACAGCTCTATCAGGGCATGCCCATCGATACCCTGCCTTGGCAATTCTCGCTATGGCCCTCCGAAGTATGCCTTTGACCTATTAGGACAAGCTTAGGCTTAGGTCTGGGGAGTGGTGACGCTCTAGGGAAAGAGACGCATGCTGCGTTGTTGTAGAAACCCAATACACGTGTGATGCTTTTCAGTTACCTGTAGACTGTGCGGAACAGTTTTCCAACGCATACTCGCACCCGAATCTGTCTTCTCTGTTGAACCCAATCGGCCCGAACCATCATCAGATAATGCCTAGTCACATGCCTTCTGGATACGGCGGCGGCTACCGTATGGGAGTGACCCAGAAACGTCGTACCGGCGGAAGAAGACCGAAGGAAGATGAAGACTTTGTAAGTGTATTTTAGTGCTTCTACTGTGTCATTAATGAATCGGTTTCTCTTTATTTAAGAACTCGAGGTTTCAGCTATCTCCCGAGGAGGAAGCGAAGCGTGTTAAGCGGAGACAACGAAACAAAGAGGCGGCGGCCAGGTGTCGCCAGCGTCGGTTAGACCTGATGAACGCGCTACAAAAGGTAGGTGCGCTTGTTGTAGTCGACCATTGTTTGCTTTGTCATTGTTGCCGTCTCTTTACAACCGGCCCGGCGTAAAAGATTATAAAACTGGTGGTGTGTGTTTGCCTGCGATACGCGTTTTCAAGTTTGAGTGAGGGGCGGGGGCGGTTGTGAATTTGTCCACCAACAACATGGCAATTTGCGCATCGTACGTGTAACAGGACCGGGCTGTGGGGAGGGTGAGGTGGGGCTTTCTGCTAGGTGGGAGGTCCTATCCAGGAGGTTTTGCCCCGGGAGGGGTCCAAAATTCCTTTAAAAACTTCAAAACGCGCAGGTTACAGCTAAAAATCGCAATTTTAAGCAGCCAAATAACGTTTTAGACCTAAAACAAGCATAAAATGACAATAAAGTGCTTAAAAACAGCGGTTTCTCTTAAATATCAACAGCGGAAACGCTAAATTCTTTTCAAACCAAAAGTCTTTTAAGCGGGTTTTAAGCTAAAAATGAATGGTTTCTAAGCCAGTTTGTTAGCACTGTAGCTGCTACTGGTACTTGTGTTCTCGGGTAAGGGGTTTGGCCTTTCTAGATAGAGGTAACCTAGCCCCTGATATGGGTGTGCTGATTGCATCAGTTGACGGTTTTCAGCAAGTGGACGAGTTGAAGAAGGATAAGGCGGAGCGGGACAAAGAAATTGAACAGTTGGAACAAGAGAAAGCACATCTGGAGTACGTTCTGCGCAACCACGGCTGCAAAATAGAACTGACCAATGGCTTTACGGCTCCCTTAGCCAAGGCCAAACGTTCGCTCCTCATTCAGAGCCACAACAAACAACAGTTCAACAATAAAAGTGCTGTGACTACGGTGGCTGAGTTGCCGCCCGCCTCTAAAGAAATCACATTAACTCAGGCTGCGATTAAAACCGATCCTGAACTGTCGCGACCCAGCTCGCTTAATTTTGGAGGTACTTTGCTTTTTGTGTCCGTTTGCTCTTGTACTTTTATCTCGAGCAGCGCAATCAAACTTGAGATATATATTTAACAAGAATTTAATTTTTGCGGCCAAGTCGATTTTACTGCTGCTACAACAAAGACGTTTTATTTATATCGGAGAAACGTTCGTTCGGCCAAGAATTATTCTCACCGGGACCAAAAATAGTATCTCAGTGAACTTTAGAAATTGAAAAAAGTTTTTTATTACAAATAGGAAGAAAGAAAGATAGCCTAGCTACTGGTGTGCTACTTAGCCGGCCACCCTAAGAAATTATCGCACGTATTCTGCTAACTATATTAGTTGATTGGCGCTCAAACCACTCCTTAAAACTAATCATGGATGGAGCTTTGAAAATTTTTACGTTAATTAATCAATATTGAGGCGGCCTTTTCGGTTAGTAAGTTGACGTAGCCGCAACTCCCTAGTCCCTAGTACCTATCGGCGAAACTGTCCGCAGTATTTTTCGTGTGCGATCGCTGAATAACTGCGTTTGTTGCAGGTGGTCTGGCCAACTCGGGTCCGGGAGTGCCCATCTCAACGCCTTCTAACGGTCTGGGGACACCTGGCTTCTCCTTCGACAACCTGAACCTTCTCAACGGACCAACCGGGCTAACGCCGGTCAACAACACGGGTCTGACGCCGCTGTTCCCGGTCACCACCTCGTCGCTGGAGACGCCGATGGACTGCACGGTGCGTGATCTGGAGAATCTATAATCAATGCACTAAAATGCGTCAATGGTTATTCGAAGCCGTAGTCGGATTCGAGCTAGTGACCGGTGGTCGCGGCCGCCGGTGCTCGTTCTCTGTGATTCCACGGCCCGACCGCCCACCCGACGGAAGGGCATCTATGGCTGATGATGTGCTTTTCTTTCACGATCTGTTTTAGTCGCTTACACGTTCATTCGTCTTTGTTTGTTTGTTATGCTATTTATTTTTCATAATCAGATACGTTTGTTTTGTACATTTCGAAATCAGCTGTCAGAAATCCTCCAACCAAATAATGTTGGTCTTTTCCTTAAGCAATTCGTTTAGACGAGCTATGAAGTACATTGTAGGTATTTCTGTGGCCTCTGATTTCGAGACTCGTGTCTTCCACTGAACGACGGCCGAGTATTATACAGTGCTCTTTGATACTATGTACTCTCCGCCTGCCTAAGCGCTGTTAGCATTGTATGAATTCTTTTTAGCTCTTTTTTGTACTGCTGCCCGGTGTTCTTGTCCACTTGTAAAAGTTGTTGGGTTGGCGCGCCAACCGCTCCTTAATAAACAGATGTTTTACCTATGTCAAAAAAGGTGTGGCGCTTGTTGTAAGCGTAGGTAAAGTGTAAGCTGGCACTATATTTAGAGACGTCGCCGAGGTACAAACAGCAAACCAACGTTTCTGACACCATTTTTGCAGGTGCATAGCGTTGCGCTTACAGCTAAGTATTGGTGTTTGAGTGATATAAAGGGAATGTCTGCATTAGAGGCTTAAAGATATTTGATTATTTCTGAGCAATCAGGCCCTACCTACGTAGACTTAGCCTATTTGGTTTCCTACAATGGCGTTGTAACTGCATGGTTGCTCAAAAATATGGACACTAACTGCGTATGTACGTCATAGGGACGGGGGAGGGGAAAACCAAGAATTTGTGCACGAAGGGTTGTTTTCTGTGCTGGCTCATGGCATCCAACTTTGTTATTGGTGCAGCAAATTTATGTATGTATGTTTACTATTACTATGTATGTATATTTATAGGCATCGGCCCACCGAGCAACAACCTAGCAGTCGGCAACAGCTGATGTTTGGATTACAAGCTGCCACAGGTCCTCCGCCTTGGACAAGGGTAAAAAACGCTTTCCAACACCTCCGACGTATCTCCAGTTGCACCCATCTTGAGGC
This sequence comes from Sabatieria punctata, assembly GCA_030248155.1. NCBI lineage: Eukaryota > Metazoa > Nematoda > Chromadorea > Araeolaimida > Comesomatidae > Sabatieria > Sabatieria punctata. Next base: position 9,558 of record JASANB010003042.1, on the reverse strand, counting down.
ACAGCAGTTGTGGTCATAATTGGCAGTGGTATTCACACGTGGCTTCCACGATACCCGACCTTACAGGACTTACAACCAACCATCTGAACCATGCATGTGCATGGGTGTCCCAGGGGGGGGGGGCCAAAATATAACTCTACAAAAAGCTTCCAGAAGCTGTTAGGCAGCCTCCTGAAATCAATTTTGGCATAACTACGCACTTTGGTCCAGGCAAAATCGCACTGAACACCAAATTTTCGTAAAAAATTCGATTTTTGGCCAAACTTTTTGTTGGAAAACTATATTTTCAGATTTTTTAATAGAAAATTTGATTTTTACTTTAAAAATATGAGTTTTAGCCGAAAAATACGATTTTTAAACAAAATTTTCCGCCGAAAATGTGCACCTAGCGCCGGGGAAACTCCGCATGGCGATTGAGCTGTCCTCTCCTGAGCTGTCGACCGTGTACATGTACAACCTGAACCGGCAGCACAAGTAGAATCTGAAATCTTGCCTATTCAAGCCAAATTTTAATAATTAGCCTTTGCAAACATGTGAAGAACAATTGAAACTCAAACTGACTTACCGAAACGAATACCATATCTAAGGCCATATATACAGTATAGATAAAAAAATGTCCCATCGCTTTTTCGGCCTTCACTCAAACGTTTCGTTCTCAGTCACTTCTTTACCGATTTGGCTCAAATTTTCAGCAAAAATTAACAACATGGTTGGCTAAATATTCTGCAAGCTTAGTGCGAAAATTCCGACTCATACTGGTTTTATGACCCGAAAACTAGGAATGAGGGTGGTCCACGCAAATTTATTTTGTTTCGGTAATACAAGGAGTACAGTCCTGAAACTTGCAGGAATGATTGGTGTTGCTACTGGGCATAACATACTAATCGGGCAGCTCAGTAGCTCAAAGGGCACTAAAATGGGGGAATTTCAAAAACATGAGTAAAAATCCCATAGTTAAGAAATCTGCACCTTCTAGAATCAAAGCACGGAATCTCTTGTTAATCAACATAGATTGTAGCAGGAAGTTCGACAAATAAATGAACCTGGTATTTAAGCTCGGTTCCACACCATAGTAACCATCCCTGAAGCGTTTTTTGAAAATTGAAAATCTTCAGAATCGTCACTTTGCCGGTTTTACGAAGAAAAGTCATATTTCGTCATGTTTTTGAAATTCCTCCATTTTAGTGCCCTTTGAGCTACAGGGCTGCCCGCTTAGTATGTTATGCCCAATAGCAACAACTATTATTCCTGCAAAATTTCAGGCCTGTACTCCTTGTATTACCGAAAAAAATTAAATTTGCGTGGACCACCCTCATTTCCTAGTTTTCGGGTCACAAAACCAGTATGAGTCGGAATTTTGGCACCACACTTGCAGAATATTTAGCCAACCATGTTGTTAATTTTTGCTGAAAATTTGAGCCAAATCGGTAAAGAAGTGACTGAGAACAAAACGTTTGAGTGAAGGCCGAAAAAGCGATGGGACATTTTTTATCTATACTGTATCGAAGTAAAGTTGCAAGCTGATTTGGCTTTTAAATCTCAGGCCAGTAAATTTACGTAGGTTGGGTTTAGTCTTTTACTTCGTATTGTACTGTACAGTACAGTATAATCTGGCAAATTTCGATCCTTTTTTGCGTTTAAACAGGCAAACACCTTCCCAGACCGCTCGCCCGCCCCGATAAGATTTTGTGCAACGCAATTTGTTGGACCAGTCGCCCAAGAAAAGTTGAACAGTCAGACAGGAAAATAGAAATCTCCTGTAAAATAGCGGTTTCTAGCTGTATTTGAGCCCTAATTGAACCACCCTTTGGATATTTCTGACAAGCTATTTTAGTGTAATTTTTTATGCTATGGATTTTAAACAAAAAATTCGTCAAATAAGACATTTTGTGTTTGGTCTAGATGCGCTTATTTGAAAGAACTGCCATTCTAGAGGCCGATTTATACTTCTGCCAGTCCGATTGCACCGACACTTTATTACACCGCTCTACCTCGCCAGTTAGATTGTTGCGCAATGGATTGCCATCCCAGAGTCCTTACAAATCTTAATCGCGAAGCGTAACGGCGTGAAATCGTATTAGTTTTTGGAACAGAATTTCGACTTGCTCCACTTGGATGGCTGGCTCCAAAAACCTTAAAGACAAAACGACGTTATTATTTGGGACCTCTTTCTGAGTGTCAGCTTGCATCACGTTCCAGCCAACCGTTTCAGGAGCGACATCGCCGATGGACGGAACCCAGGGGCGCATAGACCTCAGTTTTATGTTTGTTTGCCCGCCAGTAGGGATGGAATGCTTATAATCTGACAAATTCATTGAGATCTTGTGTTGCGCTCGAAATTGTAATACAGAAAAGTAATTGTTGTTTGCTTTTAAAATCACATTCGTTTTTTACGTAGTACGGTAGGTTGCACATACGTAACGCCTGCAGACGAAAGTACATACAATGTATCAGTCGTATCAGTCAATCTATTTTTAAGTTAGTAATCGAGGGTGCCGCGGCAGCGGCAACCGGTCGAGGTTGCCGCGCCAGCGGTCTCCCTATTATGCGCGTTTTCGGTTTTACTGTTGCATTTTTACGTCATATTGCGTAATCGTAATGGTTATACAAAGTACGGTATACGGTAATGGTATTGATTCAGGCAAGGCGGGAATTTGATTTGTTGTCATTTGGTTTAGTTGTCTGTGGGCGGTTTACACGAATATAGCAATGCTAGCCGGTATACTTTTTTACTAGAAATAATAAGAAACAATAATAATGATAATACAATCGTTATATCATCACTGTCGTCTCTGTTAGTATAGTGTTGTTGGACCGGGAGTTTGTGTTGTATTGTGGTCAGACGGCTTTGGTTGTAGTGGTTTCTGTCGAAAATCGCTTGTAAATGGTGAGTCGGTATTCGGGTTGAGGAGACGGATAAGTATGATGGAGTCGGTTGCGCCTGTAAACGCAGTGTAGTGACTGATACAAGTATCAAGTTCAGATAATACGTAATAAGTTGACGAAATTAGTAAAACAAGGACATATAAAGCTACGTTAATATTACAATGATCGAGTAGTTTTTTATGCGAATGGCTAAATATGGTTCGCAATAGTTTGTAGGTAGAAGGGAGATATTACACCGATGGGATAGCGCAGACATGGCTCTTGATGTTTGGGCTTTGAATGCTTCAGTAGCAAAGGCAATCCGAGTATCCATAAGCGTTTCTTCTGAACAGTTAATGCTGAAAAAGGTAAAACAAGTACAGTTAGAGTCCTACAAGTGGCGACCAATCAATCGTGACCAATTGATAGGTAATCTTTGAGACAGATTTGTCTGACATTTTGTTTGAGTACGGCAGTTCTAGAGATGAGACAATTTGTTTTACGGATGATGATGAGACACCGGCAGTAGGAGATTGTGGCGTTGTGTGTTGTTTGGACGGCTTTGGCTGTAGAAGATTTGGCGGTGGAGACGTAGGAGGATCGGATTTGTGCGATTGGAGTCTGATATGGTGGCGTTGTATCTAAATGAAAGAAATGAAAATAAAATGAATGACATATGAAAAATCAACAACTGTAGATTGTCATCAACCTTATCACTACACAACTGGTGCTAACAATAGTGGCGGCTAAGTAGGCAGGGGCCGCTGGATAGTGAGTGTCCAATCAATGGATAGGTAAACGACTTTGAGTAGGCAAGCCGCCGCGGCTCAATGTTTAGCAAACGAGTGCATCGAACTTTTGTTTAGGCAAACTCTAGCACTGACCGGCGGATGGTTTCTCTAATCAAAAGTTGGGTGCACTGGTCTTTTTCTGAGCACTGACGGGTGGCCGGGTTGCGTAATCAAAAGTTGTCTGACTGAACTGCTTTCTGCTAAAGACTGACGGGTGACCGCTTTGCCTAATCAAAAGTTGGATCCACTGCTTTCTTCTAAGCACTGAGCGGCGGCGGTTCGTCTAATCAAAGTGAGGGTGCTCTGTTTTCTTGTAAACACTGACCGGTGGGGCGGACCTTGCCGGGCGTTGGGGCAGTTTGGTTGGGCGGACCTTGCCTTTCCGGTAACAGGCAGATTGAGTGAATGAGGTGATATCACGGCCATGGCCAAATTGGCAGGCGCCTGCCCAAAAGCGGTGACCTATAACAAGTTTACATTATCAGACACCATCTAGTAACAAGTAACTGAGTTACAGCTATACACGGGCCGGAAAAATGGGTTGGGGGTAGTCAAAATCCGAAAATTTGGGGGTGGGCCTGCCGGTTTGGGGGGTCGCGGCGAGTTTGGTGGGGTATCGCGTCGATAGGTCCCAAACGACAATAGGTCCCCTGCGTCGATAGGTCCCCGGTCCCGTCAATAGGTCCCAAACGTCAACAGGTCCCGAACGACTGCAGCCGACTGCGTCAACAGGTCCCAAGCTCCGTCAATAGGTCCCAAACGACTACAGCCGACCTGCGTCAACATTTCCCGAGCAATTAAGCAACTTAAAACGAAGTTTTGCGCCCTCCCTCATTATGCTTTTGCTGCCCTCGCTTTCACAGACTGGGTGAAATCTGCAGGCAGCATTATGAACACGTTTATAACGCTCGATATGCCAGTTGTTTAAAACCAAAAGGATATTTCCAAAATAAATGAAATATTTTGATTCAGCATGGCCAAAAATCCCTTGGTGCTAAGTGATTTTATTGGATTATAATTTTTTCATCAATATTTCGCTTTTTAATGATTTTTGCTGATTTGGTTAAGAATAAATGCCTTTACAGTCTTGTAGCTGCCGGACGGACTCGTACATACCGGCAGTCGATGAATGGTTCGGTAGCCCAGAAAATGAGCTTTGCTTAGTGCAGTTACTAAACTTTTAGCTTTAATAGTATAGCAATTACAGACTGAAATGTGCTTGTTTAAAAATCCGTTCACTACTAAATTTAAACTAAGGTAATATCTGGTTTTGTCAGGCTCAAACGGCTACTGGTCCCAAGCCACTAAGCAAATTAAAGGCGATAAAGCGCCATCCCTCTTCTGTTTTAAAGTGCGTGTCTCCAGCCAAGGCTTTATAGCATAGTAATAAAAATTCCTCTTTTCTATGCAAATTCAAAGACAAAACCAGCGTGTTGTACGCTTTGGTAATGAAGCATGGGATGAGTACCACGCTCAGTTTTAGCACAGAACTCCTCAAACCGTCCGTAATCGGCCATAATTACGTAGCAACAGCCTAGGAATGAACACGCGCCTCCACCTACACTCTATTGCAACTAAGAGGCATGATCTGTTTATTACCGGGGTCCACCTTTTTGTCTTGTACCCTGTCGAGGTCATTCATTGTCCCTCCTCCTTCTGTAATCACCGCCCGCCGCCTCAATTATGTTTTATTATGACAGCCCATGCCTGGAGGGCACTTGAGTTCCGGTTGCCGGCCTTTAGCAAGTCAGCCGAATTTAGTTTGGGACCTATTGACGGGGCTTGGGACCTATCGACACAGGGGACCTATTGTCGTTTGGGACCTGTCGACGGGGCTTGGCACCTATCGACGCAGGGGACCTATTGCCGTTTGGGACCTGTTGACGTGGGCCCTGTTGACGTTTGGGACCTATTGACACCCAATCTTTGGTGGGTGGGGTCAGGAACAAAGTCGGCTTCAGGTGGGTGGGTGGGGTCGTTTGGGGGGGTCGAGCCCAAGTTGGGGGTCGGCAAACCTCCCGGACCCCCCCGCGGCCCATGTATGGTCACAGGTGGTAGCTTTTGAAAGTAGTTGTCGTATTGGCCGAACAGGTCGTCGTATTGGCGATATTTGAGATAAATAGCGTTGAATTTGAGGAAAATGGTTTCGGCTTGGTTGAACATGCCTTGCACAAATCTGTCAGCTTTCTTGTCTAAGCCAACAAACTTGAACGGTTCAACCTCCTCTTCTCTCTTTCCAGCTGGACGATCTTGGCCAAAAGCACCTGTCGGTCTGCTGCGTGTGAGGGCTGTGTGATTTGGTGATTTGTGGCTTTGCAAGAAGGTCCTGCAAAACATAGTGCTTTACACAGAGACAGTCGGGCCGGCTAGGTAAACAGGGGCCGCTGGATAGTGAGCGTCCAATTGATGGATGGGCACCCAACTTTTGAGTATGCTACGCGGACGCCGCTCAATGTTTATAACAAACGAGTGCATCAAACTTTTCTTTAGGCCAACTGAAGCACTGACTGGCTGGCGGATGGTTTCTCTAATCAAAAGTTGAGTGCACTTCTTTTTTTCTAAGCACTGAGGGTGGCTTTGTCTAATGATGAAACATTGCCTGAACTGGTTTCTTGTAAAGACTGATGGGTAAAGACAGACAAAAGCGCCAGTGAATTCGATGATGGAGAAGACGGACGGCACGTCAAATTCCATACCATCTTACTAAAGGGCAGCGCACGCAGCAGCCAATACAAAAGTGTGAAAGCAGGGCGGCAGAGGCCTGCATTCATTGCAGGAAGCTTTGCCGCAAATGATTTACAACCGGTTTTGGTCAGCTGGCTCACCCTTGCCCTCCTAGGCTGCTCAAGCAGCGGGACAACGAGTCTAAACTTGTCGCCATTCAATTAAGAACGTGCAGCGCGCCCACAAAAACCTTGAACACGCAGAATTTCAGCGATACATAAGACAAAAAATGAATCGAGTAAAAGTCAGAAAAAAATTTAGTTAGTCTTTTGTTGCTCGTCGCTAGTATAGCGTTCGAAAGCATGCTGATTTTGTCTATAATGATCACTTGGAGTTGGGTGTATGAAGCTCTGTAGCATTCCGGAGGTTCGGACACTGGTAACATTCACAATGACTGAATGATCTGCTATCCCGGCCATGCTCAAATTGCCAGCCGGCTGCCGAAAAGCGGCGAAGTGTAACAAGTTACATAATCGCACAACATCTAGTAACAAGTAACTGAGTGAGTTACAAGTAGCACCCCGATTCTACATCTTTAACAAAGATGATCGAATCTGTTATCAGACAACTGCTTTTGACTTCCGTATTATTGTTTTGCACATCAAAACACCAGCACATCCACAACTAATGACTGCATCCTACCTCAGATTACATGTTCTCCTCATATCCCTTATTTCATCGATTATCGGCAGATTTCCCCCGCAACCGAACCTAGAAAAGTTGCTGTATAACTCATGCCCACAGACGCACATTACCGAGCGACTGGGAATATTTGTACAACTGCCCTAGCTACAGAATAACCACAGTTAAAAACATTGGGGTCCAAGCCCCAGTACTTTAAGAGTCAGTCTCTGGACCAATCGAGTTTTAGTATTCAGACCCAAAATTGAAACTTTGGCCTAGAGAGCTGTAAGTTGGTACACTAATACATATCGATAGGTTATGTAACCACCGCAAAGGATTTCCCGATTCGACGCTCCACGCTCGAGATACAGCCGTCTGAAAATCGGCTCGCTTAACTATGGGACAAAAATTTCGAACTTGAATTTCTTTCCTGATAAAACCAGTTGGGACCTAGAATTTGGAGATTTTACGTAACTTTTAGAGTACTTTAAGAATTTTTGGTCGGTTTTCGATGTTGACGAAAAAAATTTTTTTCGTCCCCCTTCCGTCCCCCATAGCTCGTCTGGTAACCCCGATATATGGGTTTTTTTATTTCAGATTATTGTAGCGCCATTTGTTGGCTACAGATCGGTGCCAAGCACGATAGCCCACGGCCCGGGGTTTTGGAGTAAATTGACTTCAAATGGCTGAAAATCGCATTTTTTTCCAGTTTTACTGTGGAACAAAATTTCGAACTTGAATTTCTTTCCTTCTAGTAACAGTTGGGACCTAGAATTTGGGGGTTTTACGTAACTTTTAGAGTACTTTTAAGAATTTTGGGTCAGTTTTCGTTTTTGGGGTAAAAAATTTTTTTTCGACCCCCTGCCCGCCCCCCTAGCTCGTCTGGAACCCCCCCTATATGTGTTTTTTATTTCAGATTATTGTAGCGCCATTTGTTGGCTACAGATCGGTGCCAAGCACGATAGCCCACGGCCCGGGGTTTTGGAGTAAATTGACTTCAAATGGCTGAAAATCGCATTTTTTTTCCAGTTTTACTGGAACAAAATTTCGAACTTGAATTTCTTTTCCTTCTAGTAAAAGTTGGGATCTAGAATTTGGGGGTTTACGTAACTTTTAGAGTACTTTAAGAATTTTGGGTCGGTTTTCGATTTTGGGAGAAAAAATTTTTTTTCGACCTCCTTCTCTTAGATCGTCTGGAACCCCCATATGTGAGTTTTTTATTTCAGATTATTGTAGCGCCATTTGTTAGCCACAGGTGGTGCCCAAGCAATAAATCGCGACCCGGGGTTTTGGAGTAAATTGACTTCAAATGGCTGAAAATCAGATTTTTTCCAGTTTTACTATGGGACAAAAATTTGCGATTTTCAGCCATTTGAAGTCAATTTACTCCAAAACCCCGGGCCGTGGGCTATCGTGCTTGGCACCAATCTGTAGCTAACAAATGGCGCTACAATAATCTGAAATAAAATTACCCACATAGGGGGGGGCTCCAGACGAGCTAGGGGAGCGGGAAGGGGGTCGAAAAAATATTTTTTCGTCATAATCGAAAACCGACCAAAAATTCTTAAAGTACTCTAAAAGTTACGTAAAATCCCCAAATTCTAGGTCCCAACTGTTTTTAGCAGGAAAGAAATTCAAGTTCGAAATTTTGACCAATAGTAAAACTGGAAAAAAATGCGATTTTCAGCCATTTGGAGTCAATTTACTCCAAAACCCCGGGCCGTGGGCTATCATGCTTGGCACCGATCTGTAGCCAACAAATGGCGCTACAATAATCTGAAATAAAAAAACCCATATAGGGGGGGGTTCCAGACGAGCTAGGGGGCGGGAAGGGGGTCGAAAAAATTTTTTTTTCGTCAACATCGAAAACCGACCAAAAATTCTTAAAGTACTCTAAAAGTTACGTAAAATCTCCAAATTCTAGGTCCCAACTGGTTTTAGCAGGAAAGAAATTCAAGTTCGAAATTTTGGCCCATAGTTAAGCGAGCCGATTTTCAGACGGCTGTATCTCGAGCGTGGAGCGTCGAATCGGGAAATCCTTTGCGGTGGTTACATAACCCATCGATATGTATTAGTGTACCAACTTACAGCTCTCTAGGCCAAAGTTTCAATTTTGGGTCTGAATAAGGCAAAGGGCCAAAACTCGATCAGTTCAGAGACTGACTCTTAACTCGCTTTAAACGACAATTTTCACTATGGCAAAAATAGGAAAAAAAACCAAGTTTTCTAGCTCATCTTAAAGATAGCTGCGAATTTTACTGTGCCACTAGGTCTACCTTAGTCGAGATCCCCTCACTAAACCAATCGCAGGATTCTAATCCGTGGACGCATCGCATATGCATGCGCAAGACCGAGTCCTCGATATAATAACTAGCTATCCATTAAGCTTAAATATAACAAACTTCGTCCAAAACCCAGCACTTTAGCCCGCCAAAACCAAAAATTAGCGAGGAAAGATCTACACTAAAAACACTAATCTGCGCATTTTGGTAGTCATGCCAACTTTTGAAGCATTCGGATAATGGAAAATTCGAAAATATGTAAAATAAGTACG